>JARFJB010001596.1:0-2500 GCA_036346205.1 Vesta saturnalis
CCACCTGGTGTTACAGCAATCTTCTTAAAAACTTCATTACGGTTGTTAAAACAAATGATAAGTTATTTTTTATTCCCATATTTAATTTTTCTTATTTATGATTACTCTACAAGTAATATTTCTGTAACACTTCACATAACTTCATATAATGTGGATTTGCACACACACGCGCAACCATACACAAGCTCGTACACGCACACCTACACGCACACGCACACGCACACGCACACGCACACGCACGCACCACGCGACAGGGCGACACGCACACGCACAGGCACAGCGGCACACCAACCTACCACACGACGTACACGCAATCTTCTTACACCACACTTCATTACGGTGTTACACACACCACCACATGCATCACGTTATTTTTATTCACCATATTTACATTTTTCTTATTTATGATCTACTCTCACAACGTAGATATTCTGTCACGCTTCACGATAACGGTTGGCATTAACTAGGCGCGCAGTGCACAACACGACACACAAACACATATGCACACAGAGACACACTCACACAGGTACACAGGCACACGGGCACATAGGCACACAGGCACACAGGCACAAGGGCACATAGGCACACAGGCGCAGCCGCAGTCGCACACGCAGAAGCAGCTGCAGGCATAGATGCCGGAGCATACGCATACGCAGACGGAGACGCAGACGCAGGCGCGGACGCGGACACGGACGCGGACACGGACACGGACACGGACACGGACACGGACACGGACACGGACACGGACACGGACACGGACACGGACACGGACACGGACACGGACACGGACACGGACACGGACACGGACACGGACACGGACACGGACACGGACACGGACACGGACACGGACACGAGCCATCAATTGCGCAAAGCTCGTTAATTCTAATTTGAGTAGTTTCAATGTGTTACCTTCCCACATGATGTAACACTACCTCATCCAATCCTGTCTCATTCACTTAACACGGCGTGGCTTACCACTAGACGGCCAATTCTTTTGATCATATTTGAGGTTTGCGAGTAAATAAATATCAGACTTGTAAATAATTTCTAATGTTTTAATTATTGCCAGGAAGGTCAATGTAAGGCAATCAATTAATTTGAGTAATAATAGCATGATTGTAATAAAGTCATCCCTTAGCGATTGTATAGTTCTTGAATTCGCATTATTGCGAAAAAGTTCAAATTACACTTTTAAAGATAGGGTACCTTGGGATGCTACATTCTCTAATTAAAATTGTGCTTTTTTATCAAAGAAATATAACTATCTGTACATAGCCTCAATATGGTCGGTTAAACTAATTTAATCTAAAGGATTAGTTTTCGAATAAAAAAAAACACATTCGAAAATAAATTTGTATCATTTTCACGGTTTGCTATATAAGTTAAACTAACAATATGGGTGTTCACGTATTTAGAATGAGGTTAATTAAATAGTAAAAACAATAATTCAATTTACTTTCATCAGAATATAATAAAATTAAATGTACTCGTAAGTAACTAACAACGGATATACCTTAAGTGTGAGTATAATTAACTAAAGTTATTGTTTATTACTGCAGGGATTATTTTATCTTAAAATATTAAATTTCCGCAATCAATTTCAACAAACTTATTGTCTTTCAACGGTTACTCCTATTATTTTTTTTACAACGTGCAAAATGAGATTAATCAAATAGACGTTTTCTTCCTCAATGTAATAAAAACCTCTGAAGAATTTTTTCTGGTTTTTAGTGGTAACTTGATTTTTTTGCGCACTACTTTACTCTGTCCATTTTTAGTTCTTTAGTAGAACATTCCGCTTGAAATTTCTCATTCTTTTAATTCTACGCAGAAAATTATATTCCAAAACAGTCATATTTTCACTATGAGGTCTACTTCTAAAAATGTATCCGCTTCTATATATATTTTGTGCCACAAAAATGGACTTCAAACCAACATACGACATTGTCTTCCTAAATACACACCTCTACGGTATAATTGGAACTTATAATTGAAATGTTGTTAAATGTGGCACTATTTTTTGTACAGACTAGGTATACATGTTAACAATGAGTTACTGTTAACGTGTCATCAATTAAGAAAAAGGAATCTAAATGTATATTATGTACAAAATTAAAAAAAAGTGTAATGTCGGATATAAGTGAAAGGTAGTAATGTATATAAATTGCCGTAAGATCTAATATTTAAGTATCGAGCATCTATTTACATTGTGCAAATTAACAATTGATTTCCGGAGCTGCCCAGAAAGATGTAGAATCGTTTAACTGTTAAAGTTTATTTCATTTCCTATAATTTCGATTGATTAATTTATTTCAATAAACTTATGTATTTATACTTTCATTTTACTATTTGATTACCTTTTATATGCTACAGGCGCTTTAGAACAGTTCTCCATTGAAAAATTTACCTACACATTTCATACGCCGACATTTTATTTTGATCTTATGGGAACAATGGCTTAAAAACCATTTAATTCTTTTTAGTTTCACCTTTTGAATTG
>JARFJB010001596.1:7500-18690 GCA_036346205.1 Vesta saturnalis
GCGTGTGCGTGTGCGTGTGCGTGTGCGTGTGTGCGTGTGTGCGAGTGTGTGTATGTGTGTGTTTGCGTGTGTTCGTGTGTGCGTGCGTGCGTACGTGTGTGCGTGTGTGCGTGTGAGCGTGTGTCTGTGTGATTGTGTGCGTGTGTGCGTGTGTGCGTGTGTGCGTGTGTGCGTGTGTGCGTGTGTGCGTGTGTGCGTGTGTGCGTGTGTGCGTGTGTGCGTGTGTTCGTGTGTGCGTGTGTGCGTGTGCGTGTGCGAGTGCGTGTGCGTGTGCGTGTGCGTAGGCGTGTGCGTATGCGTAAGCGTGTACGTGTGCGTGGACATGCGCGTGTGCGTGTGCGTGTACGTGTGCGCGTGCGTGTGCGTGTGCGTGTGCGTGTGCGTGTGCGTGTGCGTGTGCGTGTGCGGGTGCGTGTGCGTGTGCGCATACGTTTGCAGTGTGATGTACGTGTACGTGTGCGTGTGCGTGTGCGTGTGCGTCTGCGCGTACGTGTGCGTGGATGTGTGCGTGTACGTTTGCGTGTACGTGTGCGCGTGCGTGTGTGTGTGCGTGTGCGTGTGCGGTGCGTGTGCGCATACGTGTGCAGTGGGTGCGTGTGCGTGTGCGTGTGCGTGTGCGTGTGCGTGTGCGTGCGCGTGTACGTGTGCGTGTGAGCGTGCGTGTGCGTACGTGTGCGTACGAGCGCGCTTGTGCGTACTGTGCGTGCGCGTGTGCGTGTGCGTGTGCGTGTGCGTGTCCGTGTGCGCGTGCGTGTGTGTGTGCGCGTGCGTGTGCGTGTGCGTGCTTGTGCGTGTGCGTGGCGTGTACGTGTGCGTGTGAGGTGCGTGTGCGTACTGTGCGTACGTGTGCGCGTGTGCGAGTGTGCGTGGGCGTGTGCGCGTGCGTGTGCGTGTGCGTGTGCGTGTGCGTGTGCGTGTGCCCGCGTGCGTGTGCCGTGTCCGTGTGCGCGTGCGTGTGCGTGTGCGCGTGGTGCGTGTGCGGTCTGTGCGGTTAACCAAACACAAAACACTCATGTATTTAAAAGGGGCTGATTAGAGACAAACGGCAGGGCATTTAAAGAGCTGTTTTTAAAAACAAATAGCGGCATATTTCCAAAATACCAATGTTCAGGGTGAACCCTAAATAGGGATAATAGACATACACCTGATTCTGCATAGAATATCGATCAATAGCATCTTACACCAGCTGTTACTCTTATAAATGAGAAGTTATTGACAGCTTAAGTTGGGCGGATTGCTTACTGCTATATTTTTGAAATAATAAATTAAAATTTTTTCAACAAAATCCCAGCCTGTAATTGTAATCACATACCTGTGGTTTCCTAGACACAAAAACGAGAAAAATGTTGCAAATGTGCGGAATAGAGCCGTTTTAAATGAATGAGGATTAAAACATGTCAGATAGAGATTAATAAACATAAATACACATTCATATTTAACCATTTTATACTTACCTTGCATTAAATTAGAAAACTTTATACAGAAAAGATATGTAAAATCAAATTTTTTTACAAAATATGTCTACAAGAAAAATTAATCGCAGATAGAAAAGAACAACACAAATACACCCAGGAACTGCCCTTTACCTGTCATAACAAAAATTGCATAGAACAAATTAATCGACATATTTAAGGTCTACATCTAGGTATTCAATATTCACAGCTGTTTTAGAAATAACACCCACAGAACACAGACACACAAACACATAGACACATAGACACAGGCCACAGAACACATACACACAGAACACAGACACACAGACACACAGAACACAGACACACAGACACAGACACAGACACACAGAACACAGACACACAGACACAAACCCAGACACACAGACACACGACACACAGACACACAACACACAGACACACAGACACACAGACACAAAGACACACAGACACACAGACACACAGACACACAGACACTCAGACACACAAACACAGACACTCAGACACACAGACACACAGAACACAGAACACAGAACACAGAACACAGACACACAGACACACAGACACACAGACACACAGACGCACAGACCACAGACACACAGAACACAGACACACAGAACAGACACACAACACACACACACACACACACACAACACACAGACACACAGACACACAGACACACAGACACACAGACACACAGACACACAGACACACAGAAACAACACACAGAAACAACACACAGACACACAGACACACAGAACACACAGAACACACAGACACACAGACACACAGACACACAGAAAACACAGACACACAGACACACAGAACACAGACACACAGACACACAGACACACAGACACAAACACACCGACACACAGACACACAGACAAACAGACACCAGACAAACAACCAGACACCAGACACGCAGACACACAGACACAAAGACACAAAAACACAACACACAGACACACAGACACACAGACACACAGACACACAACCACAGACACACAGACACACAGACTCACAGACACAAGACACACAGAACACAGACACACGACACACAGACACACAGACACACAGGCAAACAGACACACAGACACACAGAACACAGACACACAGACACACAGAACACACAGACACACAGACACACAGGCACACAGACACACAGACACACACACAGACACACAGACACACAGACACACAGAACACACAGACACACAACACTCAGAACACAGGCACACAGACACACAACACACAAACACACAGACACACAGAACACAGACACACAGACACAACAACAACACAGACACACAGACACACAGACACACAGAACACAGACACACAGACACACAGACACACAGACACACAGACACACAGACACACAGAACACAGACACACAGACACACAGACACACAGACACACAGACACACAGACAAACAGAACCAACAACACACAGACACACAGACACACAACACACAGACACACAGACACACAGACACACAGAACACGACACACACACACACACAGCCACACAGACACACAGACACACAGACACACACATACACAGACACACAGACACACAGAACACAGACACACAGACACACAGACACACAGACACACAGAACACAGACACAAACACACAGACACACAACACAGACACACAGACACACAGACACACAGACACACAGACACACAGAACACACAGACACACAGACACACAGAACACAGACACACAGACACACAAAGACACACAGACACACAGACAACAGAACACACAAGACACACAGACACAACAACACAGACACACAGAACACAGACACACAGACACACAGACACACAGACACAGACACACAGACACAACAACCACACACACACACAGACACACAGACACACAGACACACAGACACCAGACACACAGACACCAACACAACCCACAGACACACAGACACACAGACACACAGACACACAGACACACCAACACACACACACAACACACACACAGACACACAGACACACAGACACACAGACACACAGACACACAGACACACAGAACACAGACACAGACACACAACACACACACACACACACACAACACACAACACACAGAACACGACACACAGACACACAGACACCAGACACACAGACACCAGACACACAGAACACAGACACACAGAACAACACAGACACACAGACACACAGACCACAACACACAACAGACACACAGACAACACACACACACACACACACACACACACACACACACACAACACACAACAACACAGACACACAGACACCAAACACACAGAACACAGACACACAGACACACAGACACACAGACACACAGACACACAGACACACAGACACACAGACACACAGACACACAGACACACAGACACACAGACACACAGAACACACAGACGCACAGAACACAGACGCACAGACACACAGATACAGACACACAGATACACAGACACACAGACACACAGACACACAGACACACAGACACAGAACAGACACACAGACACACAGACACACAGTCACACAGACACACAGACACACAACACACAGACACAGAACACACAGACACACAGACACACAGACACACAACACACAGACACACAGACACACAGACACACAGAACACACACACAGACACACAGATACACAGACACACAGACACACAGACACACAGACACACAGACACAAACACAGACACACAGACACACAGACACACAGGCACACAGACACACAGACACACAGACACACAGACACACAGACACACAGACACACAGACAACAGACACAACAACACACACATACACAGACACACAGACACACAGACACACAGACACACAGACACACAGACACGCAGACACAAACACACAGACACACTGACACAGACACACAGACACACAGACACCAGACACACAGACACACAGACACACAGACACAAAACACAGACACACAGACAAACAGACACACAGACACGCAGACACACAGACACCAGAACACACAGACACACAGACACACAGAACACAGACACACAGACACACAGACACACAGACCACAGACCACAGACACACAGACCACAGACACACAGAACACACAGACACACAGACACACAGACACACAGACACACAGACACACAGGCAAACATACACACAACACACAGACACACAGACACACAGACACACAGAACACAACACAGACACACAGGCACACAGACACACAGACACACAGAACACAGACACACAGGCACACAGACACACAGACACACAGACACACAGAACACATACACTCAGACACACAGGCACACAGAACACATACACACAGACACACAGACACACAGACACACAGAACACAGACACAAAACCAAAGCCAAAAAAAGAGCCAGCAACGGGAACGCCAAGAAAGAAACCGAAAAACCCCACCACCCAAACCGAACAAAACCCAGAAAACAAGAAAAGCCCGAAAAAACCCGAAAAAAAGACCCCCAACCCCAAAAACCCAAACCAAGAACACAGCCAAGCAACCGGGAAGCCGGGCCCGGTAACAGCCAACAAAGGAACACGCCCGGGACAAGCCGAAAGGCAAGGAAAAGGCAAACAGGCCCGACCGCCCAGAAGCCAAGCATTTCCCAGGCAACCAAGGATAGGCAAAAAGAGGAAACCGGCCAGGGACAACGGGAAGCGACCAACCCGGGAATGCCGAAAAGGCACGAAAGAAGCAAAGAAAGGCAGGCGGGAGCCAAGAACACAGGCCGCGGCCGCAAGCCCCAAAAAAAAGAACGCAAGCCAAGAAAGGACTCCGGACTAAGGGCCCAGAAGTAAACCAACCCGACGCCAGGAACCGAACACAGAAGGGACATGGGAAATGAAAAGGGCGACCAAAGAAACGGCCCCGGCCAGGAAAAGGGCCCGGGCCCGGAAAAGATTAAGCCCCGGCACACAAACGGCCAAAAGCCACCGCACATACAACTGGGAAGGGCAACCAGGAACTTCCCGGGAGGCCCGCCGAAAGCGAACGGAACGGAAAGACCGGACCAGACCAAGAAGAGAAACGCCCCGATCCAGCACAAGGCGGAGGGGAAACCGAAAAAAGAACAAGGGCACCGCCCGAAACGAAGGCCCTAACCCCCAGACCCGGGGGAAACCGGGAAAAGAGGGAGGCCAACACACCAGCCAAGGAAAAACAAAGGGAGAGGAGAGCGGACAAAAGAGGGACCAGAAAGGAAAGACAAGAGGGGCCAGAAAGCACCACGGTCGAAGTAGACAAGGCCAAAACAACAGACAAAGGCACCAGGGCAAAACGGGGAGACGACCCAACAAAGGCAAGCAACAGAGCAAGAAGCGTCCGCCAGGCGGTCACCGAAGAAAGGGGCAGAAGCACCAAGAACTGCAGGGAGCGAGGCACAATAAAGGCACGAAGGAGACCCGAAAGAAAGAAACAAGGAAAGAAAGGCACCGCACGACACACGAAGCCAGCCAGAAAAGAAAAGAAAGGAAACAGGAAGGACCGCCCGCCACGACGAAAGGAAAAGGGAAAGAGCAAAGAAAGGGCCAAGGAAAGGACAACGGCCCTGGAAGGAAAAGAACCCCGAACCCCGGCAAAGGCCCAGAACCAGGGAAAAAGGCCCAAAGAAAGCCCGGACACCGACCCCCCGACCGGTACGCAACCAACCGCCCGGGAAAAGGAAAGGGAAGAGGGCCGGAACACGGCGTTGGGGGAAACACTAAACGGGAAAACGGAAAAGGAGAAGACGGGACCCGGGAACCTTGAGGGAAAGCACAGCAGACCGCAACAGAACAGGAAGCCACGGAACAAGAACGGAAGGCCCCGCCCGCAAAAAGGAAAGGCACCCGCAGTGACACTCGGCCCGGAACAAGGGACGGGCCCGCCACAGAGGACAACGACGAAACAGCCCCGAACCCACCGCCGGCAGGGACACAAACAGGGACGGGAATAAAAGGCAAACAGGCCCAACAAAGACACCGGAACGAATAGGAACAGGGGGGAAGAACGGACTAGGGAAAAGGGGGCCCAGGGACGCACGCCCCACGGACCAGGCAAGCACCGGGACCCGCAAGGAACCCGCCACGGACAACACCAAGAAAAATGAACCAGGCAGGAAACAGGACCGGAAGGGGAGAAGGAAGGCACCAAAAGAACGCAACCGAGAACCCACAGGAAAAGGAAGGAAAGCAGGGGGGAACAAGCACCACAGGAAGGGCCAAGAGTAAACAGAAAGAAGGACGAAGCAGCAAACCGAGAAAGCACGACAAAAAAGGGAACGGAAAGGAAAAGAAGGAAAGAACGGAAAGGGGGAACAGGGCAAAGGGAAAGCCCGTGAACCGAAAAGGAAAGGGAAAGGGAAAGGAAACCGGGAGGGAACCGGGCAGGAAAGGGGAACAGGGCCAAGGGGTTTTTTGACGGGCGACAGGTAAACAGAAAAGACCGCCGGCCCGACCACGCAAGGGAAAAGGCAAAAAAGAAAAGAAACGCTTTAAAGAAAAGCCCGCCAAGGGCACCTCACACCGAAAGAAAAGGCAAACAAGACCCAACAAAGGGAAAACAAGGAAAAAGACACAAAAAAAAAAAAACAAAGAACCAGCCAACGCGACCACGACACCGCCGGCACCGAACGCGAACCGCCCGCCACCCGGCCCCGCCAGCCGCCCACGAAACCGCCCGCAACGACCAAGCAACAGACACCCCGAACGGCAAGATCACACCGGAACGAAACGAAAAACGCGAAAACGCAGGCCGGAAGAAGCGAGAAAAAACACAAACGCTAACTGGGAAACACGAAACAAACGCCGCAGACAGCACAAAGCCAACGCAAAATGAAGAAACGCCACGGTTTACGGCACACAGCGTCCAAGACGGCAACACACCAAAAAGCAAAGCACAAACACAACACCAACCACCCACACACCAAACCCCCCGAGACCAAACATTTAATGACCTAAGACAACAGACAGGCCTTTAACCGACAAAAGCCAAAGAACAAGAAGAAAGAATCGATTCAACAACCCAGGGACCGAAAAGACTAGCAAAACACCGACCCACAGAACCACACAAGACAACAACCCGAAAGTAAAGAACCCGCAGGACCGAAAAGACAAAAACACAACCGACCGACCAAACAGAAAAGGGAAACCGAAACCAAAAGGGCGAACGAAGGAACTCACACCCAAGAACCGACCCACAAGAAACACCACAAACCTGAAAAGATTCAAGAAACGCAACAACCTGAAAAGACAAAGAACAACCCAGCCACACAAGAAACCGAACAAGGGCCGACAACGGGACCAAAACTAAGAACCCAGAGACCCGAAAATTAAGCAAAGAAACAGGTACCACACAAAACAAGGCAGACAGACGAAGAGCCAAACAGAACCACGACTAAAAGTCAAGAACGACCAAGAACAGGGACCAAAACCGAAACGAAAAGGACAAGAACCAGGAATAACGACAACACGACCAGCAGAACCGAACAGGGAACCCAACCAGAAACCAAAACCACGACCCGAACACAGAACAAGGAACCAAGACTAGGGACGAACAACCGGCACGAACAAAAACGACGAAAAAACGACAAGGAAAGAGCCAAACCGCGACCAAGAAGTACGGAACCGACAAAACACCAGAAAAAGACAGAGAAAGGAACAGAAAGCAAGAAGAATACTGAAAACACCCACAGACCAAGAAACCGACCACGAACGACCAAGAAACAGGCAAGGGAACCGACCAAACGGAACACAAACGAAACGACCGACCTAAGACACAAGCCTTCCAAGACCAGAACCCCAACTGATCAGGGAACCGACCAAGAAACGCACGCAAGAAAGAATAGAACAGACCACGAAACGACGCACCGACACGTCCCGAACAAGCCACGAAAAGCAACAAGCACACGACCATGAAAACCAACAGGAAACCCAAACAGACCAGGACAAAGGAAAAGAAAGAGCACCGACCGAAAGCCAACAAGGACAGGACAAAAAACAGGACACAAGGAAGAAAAGAAACACGAAAAAAACAAAAGCAAAGAACAAAAACAGACAAAAACCAAAAAAGGAAAAGCCACGCACAACACACCCAACCACAAATTTCAACCAAACAGAAAAACCAAAAAGGCCAATTAAAGTCAACCAACAGAACGGCCACCGCCAGAATTTGGGCAACACCAACCAAGAAAGAAACACACCAAAGAGAGGCTTAAAGGACAAACAAGAAACTCAAAAAAGACACAACACAAAACCAGAAAAAAACCAGAAAGGCAACCGAACTGAACAAACCAAGCAAAACAAAACAACAAGCCGGCAAACCAAGCCAACAGACACCCACACAAGGACCAAAACCACAAATCACGAGGCCACAGGAACCGCACAGCCCGGAAAACAGAAAAAAAAAAAGCCAAAGCGAAGAATCACCCACCAGAACCAGCAAAGAGAAGGCCGAACAAAATTTCAACCAAGGACAGAAACCACAAAAAGCCAAAAAAAACAAAGGAAAAAAACAAAAAGAAACAGGGAAAAAAACAGAAAAACCACGGGGAAAAAACAAACCGGCAACACAAGCCCAAATACGGACAAAGGAACCGAACAAGAAGGCACAGCAGAAGGAAAAGTAAAACCGCCCAATTAGAGGAACCCCGAAAGAAGAAAAGAAAGGTTTCAACCCGAAAAAAAGAACAAGAACCAAGAAAAGAAAAGCCACCCCCAGGTTTAAGAACCCAAAAAGAAACAACCACCAAGCCAACAGAACCGACAAAACAAACCAAAAAACAGGAGAAGAAGCCAAAAAAAAAGGACAAAGAAAAAGAAAGAAAAGAACGAATAACAACACAGTCGGAAAAGAACACGAAACAGACCACCAGAAGAACCGAACACACCGGGAAAAACCAAATAACAAAACTAAAAGACAAACAAACCAAACCGGAACAGAACAAGGAAAAGGAAGAAGACAGGGAAAAAAAATAAAAAGAAAAGTTTCACGGCACAAACCCGGAAAAACGAAAAGACCAAGAAAACAAGACAAGGGACACAAAACAGGGCAGCACACGAAAAAGACAAAGCAAATATTTCCGAAAGGCCAAAAGAAACTAAAACAGAAAGAAAAGAACGGGAAAACGAACAATCACAACCAAAGCAAAGGCCAAACACAGGAATCAGCACAACGGAAAAAAAACACCGAAACAACAAGCCCGACCCGAAAAAAAGCGAACACAACATCCGAAGAAAGAAAGAAAGAGAACACAAAACCCACAAGGCCCCACAGCAAAGCACAAGAAAGAACAGGGAAACAACCCAGAGACAACGAGAAAAAAAGACCTAGACAACAACAGAAAACAACACCGAACAACCGGTTTAAACCACAAAAAGGAAAAGAAAGCACAGAAAACAAAACGAAAAACAAAAGCAAAAAACACAAAACTAAAGAACAAGCACACGCACAGCGACCAAAAAAAGAATACGACAAAAACAAACGCCGGACACAGAAAAAAGCAGCCCAAAACGCAAACAACCAGAAAACAATAACGACCCACCAAAAAAACGAAAAGCAAAGGCAAGGACCAAAGGAAACGAAACAAGCAAGCCCGAAAAGAACCGAAAAAGACAAAACCAACCAAACGGGCAAGCCACAAAAAAAAACAAACGGCACGAAAACGGGACCGAAAAAGAAAGAACAAAGCCCGACCAACAGGCAACCCAAAGAACCTGCAACACAGAACGCGACACAGGAACCAGATCCAAGACAAGAAAAAACACCAAAAAAAGTAACAAAGGAACAAGAACCAGGAAATTTTAAATAAACGCAAAAAGATACCAAAGTTTACCGAAGGGAACACAAAGAAACCGAACAACCTACGGAACAGGACCAAACAAAGAAAGCTTAAAGAAAGACAAAGACCCAGAAACCAAACAAGAACAACAACCAAAACGAAAAAGACCAGAAAATCACAAGAACCAGGCAAAAAACATTAAGCAGGAAAAGGAAACCCAAGCAACAACAAAAGAAAAACCCACCAACAAAAGAAGGGCAACAAATCAAGAAAGGAAAAGAAAAGAAAGACCGAACCCAACGAAAAAAGAAAAACAGAAAACAGGAATTTAAAGAAAAGGACAAAGAAGGAACAGCAACCCAAAAAGGCAAAGACCAAACCAACAAAAAAAAAAAAGGACACGTCACCCAAAAAACAAACAGGCCAGAAACAGAAGTAGCCAACCCCACGAAACAAAAACTCGCCACAAAAACAAACACAGGGAAAACAGAAGAACGAACAAACCAAACCACGACAAGACAAAAAAAAACACGACAATAACGCGGAAAACAAACCCAGGAAACAATCCAAGAAAGGCGAAAAGGAAAAAAATTTCAAGCCAAACAAGCTAACACGACCAACAACAAAAAAAAAAAAAAAAAAAAAAAAAAAAAAAAAAAAAAAAAAAAAAAAAAAAAAAAAAAAAAAATATAATAAAACAATTTTAAAAAAGCGAAAAAAAGAAACCCAAAACCACCACAAAAAAACACAATACACAGCATCAAGAACAAAAACCAAAACAAACAACAAACCAGAAACGCACAAACGACAAACCGAACACACAAAAACCGGACACGAAAAGAAAAGAAAGGATTTACGACCGAAAACCAACGAAACAAGACACCAGAAAAAAAAACCCCAGAGAAAAGAACAAACACCGCCAACCAAGGAGCAGAATTGGAACAACAACACCA
>JARFJB010001597.1:0-17549 GCA_036346205.1 Vesta saturnalis
CTAAATTAGTTAATGATCGGAACGTAATAGCCAGTTTATATCCAACCATTCACAGAGCGCGTTTAGTGAGACTACATGTGGACACGTTGTATAAAAATATTTCAGTTCAACATATGGTACAGATGAAGGAAAAACACTTCTAAAGGTAAGCGTATTATTTTTAATATATATATATATATATATATATATCATATATATATATATATATATATATATATATATATATATATATAAGATCAGCCCTACAAATAGTTGGTACGTTTTCGTTGATTTTAGACTTGTAGTTAATGTTAATTCCCGTATAATAATAAAACCATTAAAACCTTTTGCCATTTATTTTCATTACATCAGGTTGATATTCTTAAAAACATGTTAATTTAATGTAACTCTGTTATATATAAGTAATTATTACTTTCCAGTCTTTTTAATGGGGTTTTTTATAACTGTTAATGAACACTTTACTATGAATCAATTTTGTGTGTATGTAATTGAACATGCAAGTAAATCAGATATAATTTTCCGAATGTATAGGTGGTGCCTGTTTAGAAAGAGAGGATCTGCCTATATAAAAAGTAGCATTAGATTAGGGTAGAAATTATTTATTATTTCACCGAGTACCGAGTAAAACCTGGTAATCTAGACGATTTAAAAAATAAAATTCGTGTTGCTATACAACAAATTAGTACCCAAGGTTTATTAAAAGTTCAAAACGAAATTTTAAAACGATGTCAAATGTGTGTTCAAAATAATGGAGGGCATTTTGAAGCACTTCTATGATTGTGTTATCTGTTTTATATTTTTTGCTGTTACTCTTCGTTGTAAGTTTATTTAGAACTTTTTTATTTTGATAATGTAGTACATTATTTCTTATTGTTTCCACAAATTTAGTAGTAGAATATGAGCTGATTTTGTTATTTAAATGTCCACGGCACACTTTAATTTGTTTAATAAATATTATAATTACCTTTTTTTGAAAATTGTGAGTTACCTAATAATATTAACCCGGCGTTACCGATGTGGGGTGTGACAAACCCAGGTGTTTTTAAATGAACATAAAAACACATCAACTGTAATCTTACACGCTTGCGCGTTTCATTAGCTTCCTAAATATGTACGCACCGCCGAATACAGGTTTTTATTCAGTACTAATGCAACATCGGATTAAGTTATACGCGTTTTAATTGCTCTGGGGTGCGCTAAACCCCACTTATGTAAAAAAGTCTATGTGTAACGCATAGTAAGTAATTTGTTATTTGAAATTTAATTGGATTGAAAAAACGTTTTTTTTTTTGTAGAATAAAGATGTCATATTATGAAAAAGAACAGAAAAAGCTTTTAGCTGAAGGTCAGGCGGAGGACGATGTAATTGAATCAGGAAGTGAAGATGATGCTGACAATATTCATGAAAGTGAACATGATACCGACTCGGAGCAGGAAATAACTAAGGACGATGAAATAAATATGGCCCACAATGACAATGAAATAATGGAAACAGGACTTCAAAAGGAAACAGCGGAAGAAGAGAAAAATGAAATTACTGATAGGATTCCGAAAAGCAAGGGAATTGTGTACATTGGAAAAGAAGGATCGAAGTGGAAAGCTCATCCATTGAATACACGAGTTCGAACAAGGGCCGAAAACATTGTTACTCATTTACCGCATGTCAAACAATGTACAAAAAGTGTATTGGTTTGTTGGCAACTGTTTTTTGACAATCAAATAATCGATGACATGGTGAAATGGACTAATGTTAAAATTGAACAGAAATCAATTGCCTATCAAAACAAGTGTTTAGTGAAACCAACTACTTACTCTATCTGAACTTAAAGCTTTTATTGGGTTGCTTTATTTAACAGGTATGTTCCATTCCAATCGCCAGGATTTGAGAGACTTGTGGCAATCAGATGGGACTGGAGTGGGTATTTTCCAAAGTATAATGTCACTGAATCGCTTTCAGTCTTTGATGGTTTGTCTTTGACAACATACAGAATCGTAAAGACAGACTAAAAATTGACAAATTAGCTCCTGTACGCGCAATTCTTGAGAAATTCGTCGACAACTGCAAAAACTCATACTCTCCATCACAATATCTGACTATCGATGAAAAACTTGAATCTTTTCGGGAAACATGCTCATTTAAACAATACCTGCCAAACAAGCCTTCTAAGTACGGAATCAAAGTACCGGCCTTAGTTGATGCACGTTCCTACTATCTTTTGATCTTAGAAGTATACGCAGGGAAGCAGCCGGACGGACCCTACAGTGTCAGTAATTCCCCATCAGATATTGTTGAGAGGCTTATACAACCCATTTCTGGTACGAATCGTAACATAACTTTTGATAACTGGTACGTCGGTTATGAATTGATGATAAAATTGCTTAAAGAGCATAAATTGGCATCTGTTGGTATGCTAAAGAAAAATAAACGTTGCATTCCAGACAAGTTCGTATCTGTCAGAACCAGACAACCAAAGACAAGTTTGTTTGGTTTCCAGAAAGACATTACCCTTTTATCCTATATGCCAAAAAGAAATAAAAATGTACTGTTGTTGTCTACATTACATCATGATGATGTAATTGATGAAGCAACTGGAGAAAAAAATTTGCCAGAAATAATAAGTTTTTATAATTTCAGTAAAAGTGGAGTCGACGTAGTCGATGAATTATCAGCATCGTACAATGTGTCGCGGAATTCAAGATGGCCCCTTACGGTGGTGTTTTCTCTGTTAAACACCGCTGCCATTAATTCTCTTGTTATATATAGAGGAAACAATCAAGATTATAACCTTCCCAGAAGAATGTTTATCAAGAAATTGGGTCTTGAGCTATTGAAAGACCACTTAATTGAAAGAAAAAATAATCCGAGAGTTCACAGGAAAATTCGGAACAAAATTAAGAAATTTGTAAATGAGGAACCTGCAGCTCCGCTTGCCAAGATTCCAAAGCTTGTAGGAAGGTGTTCTATATGCCCTAGGAGCCGGGATCAAAAGACAAAATACAACTGCATCAATTGTAAAACATTACTGTGCCTAGAACATTCCGTGATGTGTTGCCAAAAGTGCCTCGATTCAGATAGTGAACAGTTTTACCCTGTTTACTCTACATAACACTGTTTTTTTTTTTAGGTTCATTGAACCTTACTACATGTTTTCTGATTATATTTTTCAAGATAGAGTGCTAATTTCTTTTAATATAAATTTTTGAATCTTTTGGTAATTTTTGACTTCGCATAAATTTTTTTTCTGTTTTTATCGTTCTTTACGAAGTAAAGCAGTTCTTCAGTAATTTTTGTATATTTATGTGACCCACACCTCAAATGATACAATATCACAAAATTGCAGAAAAAATTATTTACAGACCATTTACTGCTGGGGTTTGTCACACCCCACATATGCATTCACTAATCATTTTTTCACATATGTAACGCCGGGTTAAACATACAAAGCTATACATTTTTGAAATCAGAAAAAATAAACCATCGAATGAGTTCATAGTCATCTATAGTTGCCATTTAAAAAAATGTATGTTTAGGTTGTAGCTAGAAAAATAATGACTAAAAAAATTTTTTATTCACACTTTCCCATTTTGCGTAAAAATAGCTATCAAAAGTCTGCCTTATAACTTTTTCGTATTTTGAATATTAAAAAAGACATATCCGATTGAAAATTTGGACGATTTTTAATTATTTTCAGATATCTTAGAAAGTTGGCAACAATGTTGAATTTTCTTATCGGTGTTTGAATTATCATGTAATTCTGCCCAACTTTGCTAATTTAACCGACTCTGTATCTCTTATAATAACAAATATAGCCATAGAACGTGGGTAGTTTCTAGACACCCTGTATACAATAGAGTACACATATTTCTATTTCCAGGGTGGTCATGGTGATTTTTATCAGGTGAAACGTGAAGTGTCGTGATGTATGTTAGTTACTCATTAGTCATTAGTGTACCAAATAATGTGAATGCAGTCAAGCACGAAGGGTGCATAAGAAAGGTGTCTAAAGCACACAATAATGTGTGGAAACTTGATAACATTATCGAAAACAAAATATGATTCTGTTTCGAATTATATTCAGGCTTTTATAGTTGTGTTGACGTATTGGGATGATTTTATTTGTAAGTAATAATTAATAAATATTTAATTTTATTGGACAGTATTGTAAAGCAAAGCATTCGTGCTTAAACATTTATATATCACAATAATGCATCATGCAGAAGTAGATTAAATTAACGAACAATTAGTTAAACTAAACTAAAATTTACGAATTACTAAAAGTCTTTGACTGAAGGCAATTAACACTAATTTCATTCAGAAGAATTATTTTTTCTTCAGACCTCAATAAAATATGACACTTTAAACTTCACCTGACAACGTTAAAGTTTGAGATTTTCACCGGCGGCTGCAAAAGTCTTTTGCATCCTCTCGCAGCGGATACAAAAGTAATGTAAGTTAATACCTCAAACACCCAATTGGGAAAATAACGAAAACAAATTTATTATTTAGAGTTATAAAGATTAAAAGTACAATGATTAAAACTAACATTTTCTCCACAATAAAATCCACCAGAGGTAACAGTGGAGGTCTCGCTGCGTTCTAAGAAAACGGGCTTTAATTCTTCCTCTTTTACATGAACTTCTGTACTTGTAACGCTTGCACAAGGTGCAAAAATTTTCAAGGCTGCCTCTTTTTTTGTTGCTAGAGAGTCTTCAGTATAACGCTCTGCTACAGTGCTGGATTTCTAGCCACCATGGCGCTTCAAGCACATTATATCAATCCGTCCACCAACAGTGTAGCTGAGGTTCTTCTTAGACAATGCCGTGTGTATTCTGTATAGTTTGCTAATTTTAAGAAAAAAACTACCTCCCTAGGAACACTACTTATTTTATGGATTCCCATCACCGCTCTTGAGCATTTTCCATTTCCATATTTCAAAAAAAATCGGCGATTATTCATATCTCGTGGGCGCAAAGCAACATATTTATTACATAAATTTAGGAAAGGTTCCCCTACAACTGTAAATGATTTGGTTTTTTTTGTTTTGCTGTCTGGAATTTTAATATGTAGCAGAGTTTTCAGGTTCTCAATGTCGTCTACCTTCATCTTCACCAATTCATCACAACGACATGCCCCTGAGATACCAATTGTAAATACCATACAAAAATTATTTCTTTTCTTCATTATGTAATCGTTATTTTTAATAATATTATGGGTTATTCGACACATGCGTTCCTTTTTTTTGTCGAGTTCGTAGTTATTAAAATAAGGGCCCATAAATATTAGGTTGGAGCGAAAAAAATTTTTTTTTCACTTTTTTCTGAAACTAAACTAGCTTGGGTACGCAAAAGTTGTGACTTAGTATACTGATTACCACCTAAAAATTTCAGGTCCCTAACGCTATTTCTTGACGTGCCACACGTGTGCTGAATTTTTGAAATCTGAAAGTATGATTTTATTTTAGCGTGTCAAGCGCCTGAAGTAATTATCTATTGTTCAGCAATGACTGCAAAAACACCTTTACCTTTAACTCGTGGAAGAAACACTCGATCTCTACTATATGGAATTGGTTCATCATTTACTACAAACGTTCTGCCGACTTACGAGGACATTTTGCAACAGTATTTGTTCACAAAAAACGAATTGAAAATTAATGGTCAATTGAAGGAGCCCACATTTGCAGAAGTTGCCAAAATAATCGTACCACAGGTCGAGGAAATTTGGAAGAAAGCTTCATTGCCTACAATATCAAAAGAATGAATTGTGGAAAGGATCCGAGAGTACCACAAAAAATATCGGGAACTACTAAAACCCTATAAACAGAGAGCTAATGTTGCAAGCTACATAAAAAAGATCGAAGAGTTTAAAAAAGAATCAAAGGGTTTATTCGATATCGCAACCTGCAAATGCATCTGTTTTGAAAAGTGTACATGTGAAAAATTGAAGAAAATACCTGTCTAAGAAAGAAAGTTTTTGCTAGATCAGCGAAGTGATAGAAAAATGATGATAGGAAACGTTGACAGCAATACCACGAAACAAATGGAGAAAAGAGAGAAAAGGAAATTGCGAGAAGCGGCATCGTCTAATAATATAAAATCTGTCAAGCTACAAAAGGGTGCTAATGATTCCGAAATTGGAACTTCCTTGGAAGTGTGCCTTAGTTTTTGTCATCAACTTCTTCTGAGCCTTCATCAGAACCTCCTATTTCGATTATATCTAGACAAATGCGCAAATCTCTACCAAATTTAGCACGAGAGTGCGATAGATGGGGTATCTCTAATCGTGGAGCAGCTGCGGTACCCTTCGCGTTACTTCAGGACCTTGGAGTTGTGACCAAAGATGACATTTCATCAGTTATAGATCGCAGTAAAGTGAGACGAGAGAGGCAGACGCTTAGACAGCTAAATCAATCAAACAATGAAAAAGATCTCATGCTCAAATCAATATATTTTGATGGCCGAAAAGATTTAACAAGAAAAACAATTTTAAAAGATGGCGTTTATCACCCCATAAACTCCTCTGGAGAACATGTGGTTTTGGTGCAGGAGCCGATGTCCGAATATTTAGGACATGTGACTCCTTTATCGGGGAAATCTTCCAACATATTTACGGCCATTACAAATTTTTTATCCTTAGAGGGGTACAAAATTGAAGAGCTAGTTGCCATTGAATGCGACGGAACTAATGTAAATACCGGAAATGAAAATGGCGTAACGCGTAAATTAGAAGTTTATTACAAAAAACCACTTCATTGGTTTGTGTGCCTCTAACACACAAATGAGCTTCCTCTTCGGCATCTCTTAGTGGCATTGGATGGTGCGACGCATGGTCCAAATTCATTTTCTGGTCCAATAGGTAGAGCATTAAAGAACTGCATGCAACCAGTTGTAAAATACATGGCAATTGAAGGAAATCCATTACCAGCAGTTGATTTGGCGGAATTAAGTAACGATCAGAGTTATCTGTACAGAATAGTCTTAGCTGTAACGTCTGGTGAGTGTTCAGCATTTATCTAATCTTCAGCCGGACCCTATTTCGCATTCACCTTGGCTAACAACTGCTAGTAGAATACTGCGTTTATATATTTCATCTGAAAGACCCTCTGAGAACCTGACAACTTTAGCTATACCTATACCGTCAAAGTTTACGCACCAGTTTGGTTCGCGATCAAAACCAAGAGTGGATGTTGGAATGGAACACGACATTTGTGGCAAGTTATTTATTTTAGCAGATATCTGCCATGAAGTTTAAGAAACGTAATCGATCCAGTCATTCAAAGGATCGCATACTTTGCACATCCGGTGAATCTATTGCTGGCTATGCTAACTGACGATAAAGCAACCATCAGAACTCTAGCTCTACGTCGAATTTGGAAAACTAGGAACCAGAGACAAGACCACCTGGGTGGTTCTAGAAATCAATTTTGAAGCCGGCGAGTACTATGAAATGATAAGTTATGCCAGTTATTCAAACAGTGAGCCTCCCTTAACAAGATCAATCAGCGTAGAAGAACTTAAAGGTTATCTTGATACAAACGAACATATAATGACATTTCCAAATTACCCCTGTCACACACAGTCTGTTGAGCGATGTGTTCGTTTGGTCACAGAAGCTGCAGCAACAGTAGGCGAATCGCAGAAAGACGGATATATTAAATCAAGACTGAAGTCCAGATCTTTAATGCCCCAATTTGAAAAAAAATCTGATTATAAATTAGACTAAGAATGTGTTTTTCCTATTCCATAATACTTTCCTTAACTGTTTGAATTATCTTGTCATATTGTATGGTGACAGCACTAGATATTTAATTGATACCCTACATTTTCTTTGAGTTCACTTTTATATTTAAAATAACCACCTAAGATAAGAAAAATAAATATTACCAATGTAATAAAAAAAATTTAAAGTATACCGTTTTTTTCTCGTTTTTTCACAAATTTGCTTTTTGATATTTCCAGAAAACAGTTTTCACTACACCCTAACAAATATGTCACTATATTAAACTTAGGGGAAATGCCGGTCAATAAAGTAATAGAGACGGTCTTTAACAAAATCGATATACAAATTACTGATATTGACTGTTTAGTACGTAATTGAGTTTTCTTATGAATGGTGCTGTTCTATTTTTGTGCGTTGAAGGTGAGCATATCTAACTTGCATTATTATTGTACAAATAGACCAATCAATTTTCTTTGCATTGTTATTGACACCTACTGTAGTGTCATTATGGGTAATTAATTTGTATGTGAGTGAAACAATTGCTGTTCTTAAGGATATGACGTATGATTACATGACATGTTAAAGGTACCTTAAGTAGTGTTATGTTAATGTTTACTAAGAAGCGTGCGAATGATAGATGTGACGGTTTGTATCTATAATTGCTTGATGCGCGCGATGTGATGATGAGTGGTAATTAATGTGCGTTCGTACGGGCAGTTTAAATACTGCCGGTTACGTAACTATTAGGGATGATTAGAACCAGATCGACGTTAGAAGGCCTCCTGTGGGTTACGTTCAGGCACAAGGTCAGTATCCATGCCACGTAGCATGTGGCCTTAGTCTGTTGTTGTAAGACTTCTGTATTGCATGGGGGTATACGTATTTGGTCTGGATTCCTAATCTTGCTAAGTGCTTGCTGGGCGACTCGACCGACGTCCGAAGGCCTCCTTTATCTCATTGGGGTTACGTTTAGTCACAGGGTCAGTATCCATGCCATATAGCATGTGGCCGGTGTCTGTCGTTGGAAGACCCTTGCATACCCTTATCTTTGAGTAGGGCGGTTTAATGCACAGGAGAATACGTAGACGGTGCTATAGGAGAGCCTTGGTCACCCATCATCTTATGCACGAAGATTACGTAATCTGGGCCTTCCTCAACGTTGGAAGTCCCCGATTAATTCATTGGAGTTACGTATTCGGACTTAAAGATTATTGCTTCTGTCTGACGTTAGAAGACTCCTGCAGACCCTCTTCCTATGAGGGTGGTTTATTCATTGGGGGATACGTGTTTGGGGGGTAGAAGGACCTGGCGTAGGAAGATCCTCAAATTCATTAGACAATGTTCTCCCGATAGGGAAAATATAGCTATTGCGTCCAATAGCTGATTGGCCTTAGAATTGTACAATAACTGTAAAAGTATGAGTTGAGATTGGCACAGTCAGAGATGCTCCTTGTGTTTTATTTATAATTGCAGTAGCCAAGCCACAAATAGGAACAAAAAGTTTAATAAAGCACTTACAATAACACGGAGAATCTTCACAATTTTCAACTAGCAACGTCTACTGCTGCTTGCCAGAGCACGCTAAGTAAATCTAACTATTCCTCTTTTTCACAACCTAATTGAATCGGTGAGAAAAAGAACAGTACAAGTCCAATTGTTACAATTTTGGAAAAACGAAAAAAACTCTCTCTTAAGTTAGTTATTAATGTTACGACTTTCGTGTGTACATAACAGTTTTAGTATATCATTTCATACGTTGTTTAAACTAAAAATAAAATTTGTTGGTTCATGTTTTTTTCATTTATACACAAAAAACTAACTTGGACTTGCACTGTTCTTAATCTCAGTCTGCATATTATTACAATATCTGACCAATTAAAAAAAAAATAATAAAAAAAATAAACACTAACGTGTAAAAACACACTTTTATTATACTATTGAAACAGAATAATAAATCTTAATCATTAACACGACCATCATCATCTTTGTTAGTGGTTGGCCATGATGTAATGCGGTAATAAAACTCTAGCTGCTCTCTCTCTACATATTTCATGATCTGTCTTATATCGTCCATCTTCTTAACGTTAATTGGCAATGGTCCAGAATAAGCTTTATTGGAAGGGACCTCTGAATTCTGATTTGGTTTTAGTAGCTTAAAAGTGTAAGATATACCTCCGTCAATAAAATCAAGGTACTTAACATAACCTGGATGAGATGCATCATACACAAACTGCATGTATTTGGAAATCGTAAAATTCTCCTTTTCCTTATTTGATAGATTTCTGCAAGTTTTTTAAAGTAGGTTGTACCAATTTTTAAAATCTACTATGTCCTTGTAAGAAATTATACGTATTGTAAAAGGGATATTTTTCTGGAATTTTTAATCATTGCCTCATATTCCTCAGGAACGTAGATACGATCACATTTTCTGATCAATCTTTTGCACTTCAAATCCCTGTCACAAGGCAAAAGGAGTTGCCGAATTGGAAATGATGGTAAATTTTTTAAAACGCCGACTAACTTGTAGAGTCATCAAAATCTAACCAGTGTTATTTTATTTTGCCCTGGACATCCGTCAGAAAAATGTGCAATTCTTCAACTTCTTGATTTGTAATATAACCGTTCAAAAGGTGCACACCTCATTGGGACCCTTTAGGGCTTGACCTCGTGATACATATAAAATGGCCAGCACCAGTTTTCAAGTTATGAATTTCAAAAGAATAAACCCAAAGCTGTCTATAATAAAATATTTCCTGCACCGGTAAAACTGGCAGGGACAAATTTTGAATGTAATCAAACGTGATTCCTAATATCTCAGGGTGGTCGTTAGACAATGCCTGTACCTCTTGCAATTTACTATAAAACTTTTTGGCCCTTCGTTTGTGAACCATTAGTTCTGCTGCACAAACTCTTTTGGCATTGTCATTTAAAGTTTTATCTCTTAACCTCGTACCCAGTCGTTCGCATTCGCTACACACGTCGACTTGTGGTCTGCCAAATTTTAAGGAGTAATTTTCATTGAAGTATTTTAAAAAGAATTCATATTTAACAATGTTTTTCATTTCAGGGTGTTTCTTAATAAAAAGTTGATACAAAACTTTTACATTAAGTTTGGGGTATTTATTGTCTTTCGTGCCATAATGGCAAGCTTTATAAGGAAAGGAATCAATGTGGATTTTTATTTTAAGCCTGGATTCGGCTGTAACTGAGGTAGGTGTGGTGTTGTGCTTTCCACGCATGTCTTTAGGGGATTCTCCTTTACTAAGTAACATATTTAGGCGTTGTACACGAAAGTGAGATATGGCATACAAATTGAGAAAAGCTTGTTTACATATCGGCACCCGTACTTGATTTTTCTGAATAAAGCATTGAAAGTAGAAAGGGGGCACTATCCCCACCCCTCCTTTTTACGTCACAAGCCCCGCCTACTTTCACTTTTTTATATGCCCACGTGGGAGACCGGATTTTCCACCCTTATTTTTACTCGCTTACGTGTAGGACGTGTTTTCACCCCTATTTTTGCACATCCACGTGTGAGACCATATTTTCCACCCTTATTTTTACTCGCTTACGTGTAGGACGTGTATTTTCACCCCTATTTTTGCACATCCACGTGTGAGACCGCATTTTCAACCCTTTCTTTTCGGAGGCCCTTTTTAACCCTAATTATTTTTTACCCGCTTACGTATATGACGTGTATTTTCACCCCTATTTTTTACACACCCACGTGTGAGACCGCATTTTCTACCCTTTTCTTTTTCAACCCTAATTATTTTTACTCGCTTACGTGAAGGACCGTATTACCCTTATTTTTATGATTTCTTTTGGGGGTTAAACCTTATGGCTGTATTAAGGACCTTTTGACAGCTAGGACTTTTTTGTGATTGATAACGTGAGGACTGGGGTGGGCGCTGGTCTTGGCTTAGAACTGTATTTAGGGTTGGAGCTTAGGGTGGGGCTGGTCTAGGGTTAATCTTAGGGTTATTTGGTGGTATTAAGGACCTTCTGGCTATATTAAGAACAGTGTCCCTGGAGGTTAGGCAAATGCACACGCATACAATGTTGGAAACTGCATAATTAATAAGATATTATTATTGAAATTATCGACCCTATTGCTTTAAAATGGCCACATGCTAATGGATGATCTTTTACCTAAAATGTTGTATTTCTAATAAGGAGGTTCTTGTGCGACACGTGTAGGGCTTCGCAACTTGTTCTCAGGCCTTCTGGCCCCTTTGAGTAAAATTGATTTTAGTGCCATCTAGCGGCGTAAAGACTAATGAACATTTTCTATAACAGAAGCTGATATGCACATCTCTCTTACTCTATATTGTTTTTCCTCCCCCTCTCTTTCTCTACAACACACACACACACAAACAATTCAATTAATTAATCAATCTCAAACAAAGCACGCTCGATCACCAGATCAATCTCAACCAATCAACCGAAATTATGTCGTTACAGTTTTGCGGAAATCAGATTACAGCTGAAACTGAATACATTCAAGTTTAATTAAATATGACGTGAAATAATAAATAATTTCTACCCTAATGGAATGATGCTTTATGTATAGGTAGATCCTCTAAACAGCCACCACCTATACATTAGGAACATCATATCTGATTTATTTGCATGTTTAATTACATACACACAAAACTATTTCATTGTAACGTGTTCATTAACAGCTGTAAAACCCATTAAAAAGTAATAATTACTTATATATAACATAGAGTTAAATTAAAATTAACATGTTTTAAGAATATCAGGTTGATATAACGGAAATAAAAGGCAAAAGGTTTTAATGGTTTATTATTATATAGGTGAATTAACAATAACTATAAGTTTAAATCCACGAATGCGTACTTACTATTTTGTAGAGCGGATCTTATGACGTTATCCTATAAGCATGATAATACATTTTAAAAATCTTTATCGGCATTTTTGTTAGCAATATCAGATAAAAAAACATAGATTAAAAATAATACGCTCACCTTTAGAAGTTTTTCCTTCAGCGCTGTCATATGCTAAACTGAATTTTTATACAACGTACTTCACTAAAACACGCTTTGTGAATGGCTGAATATAAAACACTCGATTACATACCGGACATTAACTATTTAGAAAGTAATACAGAAAAACCTGAATTCGTATTTAATAATTATGTTGTACTTACAAAAAATTTACATTCAAAACACAAATATTTTAAAACGTCTAATACCACTAATGTTGCATCATAATAATAAAACTCATTATACAGTGATTACATATTAAATACTTAAAAATATGTAACTTTATACTACATCTATTATTACATAGAGATGGGATTATTCTTAAATTTAATTGATTTCGATAGAGCTCTGGAAATACTACAACCGTTCGAAATCTCTTCTTCTCTCGATATCAAAAAGCTATACTAGTGATACATTAAGTAAGCATAATATCGGATACAGCTACATTGCTAACGATTATTGATGTTTTTTGCACGAGATTTTTGAATGAGACAGCCTCGCAGGTATTTTTTAAGAAAAGCTATACACATCTCACGAGACAAACGAGATTTTGAGATACAATCTCCTCATCACCTACACCTTGAACGATTATATTGTAACCTATAAAGCAAAGCTAATAACCCTAATAGTTTATCAGACATTATTACATGGACACGAGGTTAGCTCTAAATTAAATGGTTTCAACGCTGCTCTGGGAATGCTGTACACACTTAAAACCTTTAAGTCTGCTCGCCGAAGTTGTACCGTATTCACTTTCTTCAATTTTATCTGCACTCTGTTTCGAAGCTGTAATACGTTTTCTAATACATAAACAGAATCTTCAATACTGTGATACGTGTAGCAGCAAAACACATTAGCTAGTTAGTTTCACCTCTATATTACTTTACATGCAAGCCTGATCTTATCATAAATAAATACATCTGTCAAAAAAGCTAATTAAACATAACTCCACGGCCAGGTATAGCAAGCAACGCTTCCAATTATAGCTCTTAGTCAACACAATAGGGCCTACAACTACATACAATCGACTAGCACTGCTTTAGCGAGGATCAAACGAAAAACACGCACGCACGCAAGCAAGCTCCACGTACGCACGCAAGCTCCACGTACGCTCGCACGTACGCACGCACGTGCAAACGCTCGTACGTACAGCACGCTCGCACGTACGCACGAACGTACGCACGCTCGCACGTACGCAAGCTCACACGTACGAGCGTTCGCACGCCACGCACGCACGACACACACACACACACACAGAGGCGAAAACACGCTAAAGCGAAAAACTTGTAAACTTGCAAACATGAATCAAGACGGTGGAGCACCGCTAGGAAAAAAAACAGGTTTATTAACAAAACCGAAGGAAAGCTTAACGTTTTGAAAATATATTATTATTATTATTATTATAAAGAACAATACATCATTATTATTTAATAACATGCTTTATCGGTTTTCTTCTTCTTCTTGAACCGTGAGTCGTCCTCATCATCATCATCATGATTTAGATTTGCCCTTCCTCATCGCTCTTCTTTCTCTTCTGTGAATCATCATCTTGGATGTGAGATACACCCAGCTCAACCACGTCATCGCTTTCATCATTATCTTGAACGGTTATGTTGTAATAGTTTATTAACAAGTCAGTAAAATCTCTAATGTCCGCTGATGTTGGCTCATAAACAGGAGAATACATTATAGTAATGCTCACTCGATGACAGTTACACTTTAAAGAGCGAAACACGAGAAACGAGAACGCAGCTAGCCTGGGTCTTGTGCGCAAGCGTACTCGTCCGTGTTAGGTAGAATCGGACATCTTCGGGGATGTCTGAAGTATTGACCTAACCACACTCTAACATAGCCCCTGGGGCATGTTTATAAATCTAAACGCCTCTTTTATGGTCGAGGTATTTTCTCCTAAGAGCCAGAACGCAGCTAGCCTTTGGTCTTGTGCAAGCGTGCTCGTCAATGTTCGGTAGAATCGGACATCTTCGGGATGTCTGAAGTATTGACCTAACCACACTCTAACATAGCCCTGGGATATGTTTATAAATCTAAACGCCTCTTTATGGTCGAGGTATTTTCTCCTAAGACGCCGCGCGAAGAAACAAGATAGAGTAAGAGAGAGTGTGCATTATCAGCTTCTGTTATAGAAAATGTTCATTAGTCTTTACGCCGCTAGATGACACTAAAATCAATTTTTACTCAAACCAGGGGCGAAGGCCTGAGAACAAGTTGCGAAGCCCTACGTGTGACAGAACTTCCTTATTAGAAATACAACATTTTAGGTAAAGATCATCCATTAGCATGTGGCCATTTTAAAGCAATAGGGTCGATAATTTCAATAATAATATCTTATTAATTATGCAATTTCAACATTGTATGCGTGTGCATTTGCCTAACCTCCAGGGCACTGTTCTTAATATAGCCAGAAGGTCCTTAATACCAAATAACCTAAGATTAACCCTAGACCAGCCCACCCTAAGCTCCAACCCTAAATACAGTTCTAAGCCAAGACCAGCGCCACCCCAGTCCTCACGTTATCAATCACAAAAAGTCTAGCTGTCAAAATGTCTAATACAGCCATAAGGTTTAACCTCCAAAGAAATCATAAAAATAAGGTAATACGGTCCTTCACGTAAGCGAGTAAAAATAATTAGGGTTAAAAAGAAAAGGGTAGAAAATCGGTCTCACACGTGGGTGTAAAAATAGGTGAAAATACGTCATATACGTAAGGTAAAAAATAATTAGGGTTAAAGGGCCTGAAAAGAAAGGGTTGAAAATGCGGTCTCACACGTGGATGTGCAAAATAGGGTGAAAATACACGTCCTACACGTAAGCGAGTAGAAATAAGGGTGGAAAATATGGTCTCACGTGGATGTGCAAAATAGGGTGAAAACACGTCCTACACGTAAGCGAGTAAAAATAAGGGTGGAAAATCCGGTCTCCCACGTGGGCATATAAAAAAGTGAAAGTAGGCGGGGCTTGTGACGTAAAAAGGAGGGGTGGGGATAGTGCCCCCTTTCTACTATTGAAAATTTGCAGTTTTTGGCTTTGTTTTGCTTTCATCGCCCTCGGCCACTCGTTTGGACGTATTACAATGGGTTTTATTTCCATTAAACCCATAAGGGTTTTCCGTCATATAATTTCGAAATTATCAGATTTTTATCTTCGTCATTAAAGTTGCTTGTACATTTTAGTTTGCACCTACAAAAGTAAAACACACTGTAACAAGTTTAAAATAATAATGATCAATAAAAACTTCCGTGCATGGGGGTCCAGTCTTTTTTTCTTCTACAAACTTCCCAGATGTAGATATATATGATTTACCTAGTTGACGGGCAAGCTTCCTCTTGTTAACTTTCCATTTTTCTGGATTTTGGGTGCGTTTTTTACCTTGAGTTCTCTCACTATCAGATTCTGTCGAGCTATTATTATCTGATGACATAGTTTTACTTTCTTTTAACAATATATTTTAAAGGATACTTTAATAAAACAACTTCCACATAAACAACAAACACACTCACGTAGCAACAAAAGCTAACTAAAACAGCTGCTTATGATGGCTGTCAACAAGTCGCTAAGCTGGGAATAAGAACCGTACAAGTCCGGACGTGTACCTACTGTTCTTACACTCAATGTTCCACGGTGACCGCTGCCATACGGCTTAATATAGTGATATCAGTACTGCTCTTGGACTCATTTGATGCCGCTTTGTATTAAAAACAAGATGACTATGCCAGATGAAACTGTCTAATTTTGGACTTGTACTGTTCTTATTCTCACCGATTCAATTATTTTTCCTTATTTCACATTTAAGTGTAAAAAACGTCTGAAGAAAAAATAGTATATTTTATGCGGAACAAAGTGACTTTTTATGGCTCATCTTTAGGTATTTGCCGGACTCACGTCAAACCTACAGATTCGCCACAAAAAGTGTCACTTTATCTCCTTATAAAATAATATACTATTTTATAATTAATGTTTTCTTATGATGAATGGTATATCATTAATTAATTTAAGAAAATGTAATTATCTACAAAGAATAACTCCAATATTAGTGAAAATTATTTTGTTTTTAAATTTCTAACTGAATTAGAAGTAAGTACAATTTAAGATTAACTTAGAGTAATTATTGGACTAAAATTTATTACAAAACAGATAGATAATTAAAATAATTAGTAAGGTTAGGCTAACATAATTTAAATTGTGGAACTAAGCCTAATTATTCTAAAATTTTGACATTCCATTATTTATTACTGTACAGAAATTGTTAAACAGACCGATTTAAACATTTTTATTCCGTCTACTCCTTATGGTATTTTAAACTGAATATCTATTTATAAAAAAGAAAGCTCATCTAACATATCCTTAATATTGTGAAACTTGTAAGATTTGACAGGTAAATGTAGAACAGGTGCATGTTGTGCTTATTAGTGCTTTTAAAAATAAATTTAGTCTATTTTGTTTTATGCAACATTTATTTTATTTAATATTAACATGCCAACTTTTGTTGTTTCGATGTCCTCTTGTAACGCTTAATTAATGTTACTATGCTAATTTTACACTTGTAATCGGTTTACGTTTATCAATATTAACACATGTTTTAAAATAAATTTTAAGCAAACTCCATTTAACCCTTCTCATATTCCTACGTGATGGCTTTGTTTACATTTAATGTTTAAATTATTATATATACATATTAGTTAATGTAAACAAAGTTTATAGGTACATATTTAATTTGCAGTGATTATGTAGAATGGTATCTTAAAAGAGTGATTTTTATTATTTATGTGACGGTATGTAAACAAGATGTTTAGTATATACATTTT